>SOPI01000049.1:0-42202 GCA_021307395.1 Trypanosoma vivax | reverse complement strand
TTGTCGGCGAAGTGTATCTCGCACTGTCTTCTATCAGTAGTTGTGCCACCGAAGTTCTCACGCACAAAAGGAGAGTGCTGAGATGTCGCTCACGGCTGTGAAGCAGACTGTGCACCCGCTGAAACACCACATGATGGAAAAGGCATGGTCAACACCTTGAATCCATCAAGCGAATGTGGTGGGTTGAAGCACGAACTCCTTTGACGAAAACCTCCAATTTGTTGTCAACAAATCTTCAAATATTTGCACCGGTTATTCCTGCATCCAAGACGCAGCAAAGTGAGAGGTGTGCATGCCAAATGCCACAGAGATGCCAGGGTGGTTTCCTCTGGCAGGAATGATCTTGTGACGCACGAGAACAATTGGCCTCACTGATGGCCTTGGCGGACGGAATCGCAACGCCCCTGCATCGCTTTTGAAAACTGCTGCCAACGGGCAACGTGTCGTGCCTCGTCACTGCTGGCCGCGAAATGGCTGAGCTTCGGCATATGAAAACATAGTCACGGAATGCGAGCCAATCACACGGTTGCAGTTCAGCGGGGGAGAAACGCTGCGCCTGAGTGGCTTCACCGATCTGTGTAAGCAGCTCCTCACGTTTGTTGGATGGGAATTACGCGACAAGGCGGAGATGCAGCGCGACAGTTTCGTGCCTTTAATTTTCTGATGAGCTGCGAATGGCTGATGTCAATGTAGCTTTTATTCGGGAACAATACGTAACTCTCACTCCAATGCGAGTATGCAGCGCCTTTTGCGGTTAAATATGAGCACCTGCGCCTCTATGCGCTTCGCGCTAAGTGGAGAAGAGCAAAACAATTACCAAACTGGAACTGCGGTGATTGTAAAAAAAAAATGTGTGTGTGTTGTGTGGAACTGGTGCTGAGTGCTTTGTTTTGCACAACTATTTTGGTTATGAGGCGGTGCGTGCTGGGGATTTTCCGCGTGTACGTTTACTGCTCCCTTCCATGTGTGTGTGTTATGGTGTGTGCTGCGACATGTTCACCTCACCTCTCCAGAAGGTAGCGAGACTGCATTGATGTGCAACGTGCTTGTAGCGTGCACCTTCAACTCACAGGTCTTGCGTTCAAGCACGCTCAGTGTGCAGTGTGTGCAGCGTGTGGAAAGTGAAGCTTGTAAGCCACTGGGTGTTATTGCCTCTCATCGTGTCACGCATATGCTTCACCGTCATCAGCGTACCTACGAACGGTCCCTAACGGCTCACCCATGTCCGCGATGATGCATGTGCGTGCATGTTTCTTGTGATGTGCGCAGCAGTTCCAGTCAGCTGGGGCAGGAAGAGAAAGGTGATTTACCCCGACCATCACTACAAATATCGCACATATGTTGTGATGTCTTTTTTGGACGTTTTTTCACTGCTCATTTCAGCGCCTCAGGGTGCGTCTGTGTTCTTCACGCTTGCTATCATTCCGCAAACAGCAGGAAGAGCGTTGTCCCTCGTTCTGTGGTGCTATTGTGACTTCCTGTCCGATCTCTTTGTTTCCGACATCTCACAATTATTTCTCCTGTGTAAATTCGTAACAATCTGTATGCATTGTAGACTGATAGGCTTTCGTGATTTTTGTGGCACCTGCCCAATGTTGAGGAAGAGCAGGCGCGCGCGTGTCTTGGCAGCAATGCCGCGTATGGTGTTGGCGCTCCTCCTGCTGTATGGTTGCGTCACAGTGCTCTCAACGCTCTCCGGCGGTGCATTCTTCAACACGCGTGCTGCAAGCAATACTCGCGTGCTCTTTCTGGCCGGCGGTAAATGGGTGAAGAAGGACGCACCTCTCACACCGCCACCTGGGCCAATGTACCCCTGGTGGGACGAGGCGCCTAGCAGGGAGAAGTGGGTGAGTTCATGGAATGCGAGGTGGAGTGATTGGGACACATGGAAGAAGCAGTCAGACCACAGAACGGACTGGTGGGTGGCGTGGTGGGGCATCTCAACATATGGATATGATGCTTGGCAGTGGAGCTTCGAGCGACCGGAGTGGCGCAAGCGTTGGTACAATGGCTATCGCCAGCAGTGGAGAACGACGTTGCCCTATGTTGAGAAGGATGGCACCGTGTGGAATAGGACAGTGCATTCGTTCCGCGCTCCATCTATGGTTGAGGTGGACGGTGTGCTGGTTGCGATTGCGGATGCCCGGTACCGGTCCTCAACCGACTACCACCTGACTGACATTGTCGCGAAGTACAGCGCCGATGGTGGGAAGACGTGGAAGACGGAGGTGATCATACGAAACCCTCAGGTGAATCCAGTGTACTCCCGTGTTGTGGACCCCACTGTTGTGGTGAAGGGGAACAAGGTCTTTGTACTTGCTGGCATGTTCTACAACACTTACGGCTACTGGTCGTGGCACGCTAACTCGTCAGATTGGGATGCTGCCATGTACGTGGGCGATGTAGAGAAAACAGTAGCTGATGGTGTGCCCGCTGCGACCATCACGTGGAAGAAGCTTCGGACGTTCAAGGAAGAGTACCTGAGCAGATACCAATACAACGTGAAGCCAGATTACGAGTGGGACACAGACATCTCCTGGGAGCCCAGTCACTTCCTTGGTGGTGTGGGTCACGGGATTGTGACGAGTACCGATCTGTACAAGGAAATGGCAGATGGGCAGAGGGAGAAGGTCGCAGACAAGGGTGTCATCATAATTCCCATTCAGATAAAGCAAGGCACCTTCAAGGTCGCCGCGACAATTCTCTACTCGAAGGATGATGGGAAGACGTGGAAGTTCGGAGATGGACGGACGCCGATCCACACCACGGAGTCCTCGGTGGTGGAGTGGAAGGGCATGTTGCTGCTGAACGCCAGGTCTGACAGTGGCTTTCGCAAGGTGTTCACGAGCGATGACATGGGGAATAACTGGGAGGAGTACTGGAAGCTCTCGAAGGTGTGGGGGAACGCGCCGTCACGCAGGGCGCCTGGGAGTTCGAGTAGCACCATCAAAGTGAACATTGAAGGAAGAGACCTGATGCTGCTCACTGTGCCAAAGAACACAAGGGAGTCACACGACCGTGATCGCCTGCAGCTCTGGATTACCGACGGAGACCGTGTCTTCTTGGTGGGTCAGGTCTCCAATGGGGATGATAAAGGTCCGTACGCCACATTGATGCATATGAAGGATCCAAAAACACGGGAGGACGTGCTGTATTGCCTTCACGAGCAGAACATCGATGAAATCTACAGCATTGTTAGTGTGAAACTGGTCGTGCACATGGAAAGGATCAGATGGGTTGTGCGCATGTGGAACAGGCAGGACAAGTTGCTTGCTGGTGGCTGCAGACCCGCATTCCTCACGCCACCGGGTGGGAGGTATGACATGGGTACCACGGGCTGTAAGGGCGTTCCCACGATGGGCCTCTTGGGTTTGCTTGCGGGCGGCCACGCTTCCGTTTTTTCGAACGCATCGAAGTGGAGAGACGCATTTGGGTGTGTGGATGCGAATGTTGTCGGAGGGACTGTGGTCCGAGGCAACGAAGCACTGCAGTTCACTGAAAACAGTAGCCACGGCGTGTTCTGGCCTGTGAGCACACAGGGGCAGGATCGCCGGTACGAGGCGGTGAACACGGAGCACACCATTGCCGCGACGGTGTTGAGGAGTACCCTCACGGGGAGTACATTGGTGATGGCTGAGAAGATGCGGTTGTTGATGGATGGGAATTCGAGCAACGTCATGTTGCAGGTGCTCCATGATTCGAGTGGTGCGTTCGCCCTGCGGTGTGTGGGCGAGAGATCAGCTTCCGATACGTCCAGAGCCCTTGTGATTCGGACATCGTGAGCCGCACGCAGCCACGCGAGTCTACTGGTTCATTGCATCAGCAGCACGAGCGCGGTGTCGGGTCGAGATGGCTGTCCATGTTTCACACTGGTGCGACATACCAGCTCACGCTGGTGATGCAGAATGTGCGTAAGCCCCTGTTAGTTGAAAACAAATCAAAAACGTGGGTGACGCTATACGTGAATGGAGAGAAGGCGTCTGTGCTTGAAATGAACACGGGAAATATGTCGTACGTACCAGATATCGAGCACTTTTACGTTGGTGGCGCTGGCGTCACTGTCAAGAACGTCCTTCTCTACAACCGCCAGCTGGGCGAAGCAGAGGTTAGGCAATTGTCCGACAACATAGACAACATAAAGCTTTCCGACACTGTGGCGACGGGCTTTGTGTCCGGTGCCTTCTCTCCTATTAATATCACGTACACAGACGAATGGCTATAGTGCGCTGAAATGCTTCCCCTTTCCCTCAATGTGGCTTGCCACAACTGGGGCGCCTCTGCTCACGGCATCTGGCCGGAAGAGGCGGAGCTGTTGTCGGCATCCCTCCGTTGACTTTGCGTGGGTAGACTGTTTGTCTTTCACTATCACACGCACATGACCACTCACCATCCAGCCCCCGTACCCTATTTGGCGCCGCGCATGCAGAAAACGATTTGTTGCTGCAGTTCCCTGAGCTGAAGGTGGAAGGCGCGTGGTGAGTGCTGCGAATGTATTTAATGTAACACGTGATTCATGAGCTTCAGGCTTAGGGATGCGGGAGCGGCGGGAGAAAATGTTCATAGGCATTCCAAGCGTGTCAATGAACAGTTATGCGACCTTGGAAATCGATGCAGAGATTGTTTGTTCACTGATGTAAAGCACGCGAGGCGCTTGGGCGCCAGAGCACACGAACCTGATTCGTCCTGTGATGTCGTGAGTGCTGCTGGCCGCTTGTGCGCGCCAGTGATGCACGCGCAAGCGGAGATATCAGGATTAGAAAATGCGGTAGCGTGATAACATATGGAAAACTAACTAATACAGCTCCTGCGCCCACGCAACTGGGCGACAGCTAGGATGTGAACACATAATGGCCGTATTGCAGTTCTTAACGGTGAGGCGTACGCCGTCCCACGAGTGGCCTGAGCGGCGCCTACACCTTCGCCATTTTGTTTCGATCAGGGAAACTTTTAAGCGCCCCTTTGGGGAAAACGGGCCCTGGCTCGTCCGCTCAATAACGACCACACAAGCGCTCCCGCTTTGACGTGTCGCGGTGTTTGACGCTGGTGGGTGATTGCCTACCACACCAAGACGGCTACAGCAGTGCAGGAAGCGCGCGTACATGTCGGGACGAGTCAGTGGCGCCGCCTTTGTTGAGGTGGTGGACACGCAACCTTCACGCATTGTTACTAGAATGACGCCACCACTCTTTCCAGCGCCTGTCTTCCAAGGTGCAAAACTGTGCGAACCCACGCATCATGACGCAGCGACCCACGGTCACACAGTTGCCTTCGGCTTTCACACCTTTCTGTTTAGTCATCTTGCTTTGCTCCCCAACTGCTTTCACTGGGTAGCTTGTTTGTGTTCTTTGTGTGGCCGAGTGACAGGTGCGCAGATGAACCCGGTTCCGTTGGTTGAGGCGTTCCTTGTTCTCTTTGCCTTCTGCCTGCCGGCGATGGCGGCTGGGACACGGACGCAAAGAAACGTCGGATTTGGGAGTCCCCTGTTGGCGAGCGCTGCCGCCGATATTTTTTGTCCGCTTTCTAAGGTGTTGCGAGACACCTTGTGAGCGTCACCGAGGCCGAGGACTCGGAATGCGTGGAGTGGCTCCGTGCGAGCGTTCGGTTCCGCGCAACGGCGTATGCAAAGCGACTCAGCGAGTCAGTCAACGAATTCTTCGAAGGGAGCTGGAAGACGAATCGGCGCGGCACTGCTTGCCTTGTTGACGACAGGTACGCGCTCCAGCCCCGTGTCAGCAGCATGAGTGCGGGTGGTCTGGCAGGGTGCCTGAATAATTCAACCGGCTTCTCGCGCAGCTACGAGGATGCGGTTGGCCGGGTGAAACGCATTGTCAAGAATATATGCGGCAGCTCAGCGAATGGGAGGCGATATGTAAAGAACAAGCGGAAGAGTTTGTTTGGAAAGCCGGCAGGCTGCTACCTGACAGAGGTGGCTCGCCTGAGGCATCTCATTGGGGGCGAGCCGCTCCTTGGGCCGTTTTTTCGCATAGACGCCCGCGGTCGGTTCCCCGCCGTGGCGTGGGTGGGTGACTGCCACCCGTCTAAAGGGACGATGCAGGAGCTATTGCGTGACATGGACAGGCTGATTCGGGCCAGCGAGCCGGTGTGCGAGCGTGTCGAGCAGGAGTTGGAGGAGAACGATGAGGCAAGCGAGTGAGGTAACAAGCGCAGCGGCTATTCGCCAACCGCGACAAGTGAGTGAATGCGGCCAGTCCAAGATGGTCGTGCGTGTGGTGTCGTCAATGAATTAATAAGAGGAATTAGTACGGCGCCCTTTTGAAGTGCGGTGGCCCATGTGTGACCGCAACTATTTTTCTTCTTGCTTGTGTGTGCGATGTCTTAGTGTTAGCAGTTCGTTTTTCAGTTAATGTGGTTGTGAAGCAGAAGTGTGATGCACTCCCTAACCTGGGGGTTGTTTGAGAGTGTGTTTTTGGTTTTGTGTGAAGCACAGGTCAGCTCATCCGAACTCGACGATCTCGGCAGACGCCTCCCTTCCAACTCGGCTCATACTTTCCGTCACATTCCGCTGGCACCCTGTACCTTTCCAGAAGATTAGGTTAGCACATTCGTCGTTGCTTTCACCCATGGCTCAGATCCGGCTACGCTCCGAGCTCTCGGTGTCGTATAATCCGCTCCTGCCTCGCGCAACGGCAGTGAGTTGCAGTCCAGGTTGTGGTCAGCGCAAGGCCTGGCACCAGTGCCTCATTACGCTGGGTTGATGTCTTCCGCATCTCCCAAATCAGTGTGGGAGAATGTGCCAGCAGGCCTCCCCTCGGCGTGTTTTATCTAAGCAGGCACAGACGTCATACTCCAAACTGCCAAGACAGCTCGGTTGCCGCCCGTTCTGAATCGGGAAGCGTGTCTGCCTAGAAAAGTATTTCCTTTATCCCTGACCGCAGGGATAAGCCACCTGACGGTTTCGAAGCGCCAGCCAAGCCAGAGCGCACCATTCCCGGTATGAGCCGACCACACCAGCAGCAAGGACCTAGCACTTTCATTCAAGAAGAAATTCGCCCTGCATCTTCCGTGCACAGGAATAGGTGGCAGCGCTGCTCCAAGCGCTCGGTCCGTACCCATCTGGGAGTTCGACGTTACGCTAAGGGAAGTGGCGGGCGGTAAATGCCTTCACCTCAAATGCTAATGGCCCTGCTCCAACCTTCCACAGCACAGCTGCACGCAAAATGCCGTATGCACGAGCAGCCCAGTGGGCACTAAAGAGGGACGTTTGGCAATAGCTCCTACCTTGGCGGTGTTACGTACTCTATCTTTTTTTCGTGCAAGTAGCGAGTTGGCAATGCTTGCGCCGCTGTGCAAACTGACATCCGCCGCAAACTGTGAGGTGTGCAGCACCGCCCCGAGTGAAACAAAGTGTTGATGACCTTAACTTATTGTCAAAGCAGCCCAGTGCGCGGCTGGGCCTTATCCCGTCACCCGTTTTTTGCAAACCATGCGCAAAGACGATGCTGTGGGTTGCCGCGGTGCCTTTTTGAGATGACGCCTCTTCATCTCTGCAGCGTGCCAAGAGGGCGCCTTGCTTCACGAGACCAAATGGCTCCGCTGGTGCCGAGCGGAAGCACGTCGGAAGGCGAAAAAGGCCATCGCTACCGTGCTGTGAGCGCTGATGTGTGCAAGGAGGTGTGCGGCTCGAGATGGCTTAACGCAGCACTCGCGCTCCCACACATACACACGCGGAAGAGTGGAACGATATGCGTCACGCGAAGGCGAGAATGCCAGTGTTGTTCGGTTCACACGTACGTGCGCGCCTTCCTTCGTTGCCAGGGACTCTTGACCAACGGCCGTGCTCACCTCTGACGCGGCAGCAATGGACCCCCCAAAATGTTTCCTTCACCGAAACATCGGGCCCAAAGTGCCGTGAGGTCACCACGTGTGCAGCGGTGCCGTAGTCGTCTGGAAGGATGCGGCTTGTCACCAAATTCGAGGTGGTTCAGTGTGGGAAATACACCCACTTGTTTGGCACGCATGTCGTAAACGAAGGGAGTGGAGGCTTCCGAACGACAGCACCAAAACTCGGCCACCTCACTTGGCGTGCGGTGCGGCGCTGAGCGAAAATGGCGGCTCCTCCAGTTGGTTCATGCGAGAGAACTCGCTCCTACGCTACGTATCGACGGTGGGTGAGGGAGAAGAATTGCCAGAGCGGTGATCGGGGCGTGCACACTGAGGGGCCACGCGTCCTGATGTCAGGCGCGCGAGGTCTAGTCATAGCGAGTCTGTTCTAGCACAGAACAAAAGGATGTTTCAACGGTACAACAAAGCACACAAAAATTCTGTTAGCGCTGAAGGGTGTAACCTCTTAGTTATTTATGGCAGGCAACAATGGCTCGTGGGCACGAACCGGACAACAATGCTGCGCCGTCTTGATGGAGTACTGTTGGTGCGCGCGCCTGCGCCAACTCAGCGGTGCAGCACGGGTTTCTTGTCTGCAAAAGCTTTCGTGCGTTTCGGTGTTGTGGGCCACAGCCGCGCAGGCAGTCGAATCAGGCCGGTCACATGTGCGCACCAGACGGCGGTTGAAAAGCAGCGGATGAGGGAAAAACAGAATACTGAAAAGGGGGAAGTTCACACAGCATTAGTACGGACGCTGGTGCCCTTGTGTGGCGGCCACGCTGACTGACGAGAAGTGCCTCCTGTCTGTGCGAGCGGATGTGCGCGTGGTTCGCATGAATGGCAGCCATACCAGGAGCAGCCACAATGTTACATTTTTTTAACATACAAAAGTTCGTACATACCTTTTTTATCGGTTTAGAAAACGACAATTCATATTAGTGCCTTATGACAACAGTTATTTTCTGTGCTTCCGTGTTTCGTCGTGTCAACGGAAGCACCACCACACCGGTTACCAGGAAGACAGCTGGGACGCAATAGCGAGCACCAAGCTGACGGCGGCCAACCCGCCATTCCGAACTTCGCTGCGGCTTTGAGAGCTTTTCAGCAAGTCGGTCAGCGCGTCAGTGCCCCCGGCGGTCTTCAGTATCTCCTCCACCATCTCCGCCCGCGACACATTGTCACTCGGCTGGTTGGCGTTCGCTGGGCCACCCGCGCCCCCACTCTTCTGCATCACTTCAAGCTTCTCATTCAACGCCTTGCAGACCCCGCTGGTCTTCTCAGGCGCCTCGCGATCATCCGAGCCCTGCGCCTTCACGCCCTCGCACTCGGCCACCTTCTTAACCACAGCCGACATCAGGGCATCTTTGACTGCTGCCTCTGCGCCGGGCATTTTGTCATGAGCCTGCTTCACGCGCTTGGACGCGTTGGTGAGGTTGGTCTTCATGTTACTTACCAGCACCTCAAATTTCTCGATAAGTTGCTTGTACTTCTCATAGTCACCACGAGTTCGATATGACTCGGTTACATTCACCTTACCGGCCTCCCACTCTCCTGTTTCTTCCAAAGCAACCTCTTCAATTTTTGACATGTTTTCGCCAATTTCCGCCAGAATCTTATCCTTATCTTTCTTATAATAATTTTGCACACCATGACACTCTTTAAACGAATCTCCAAACCCAGTCGAAATAAACTTATAAAAAGTGTTGTAATAGCCATCTTTAACTTCCTTTGCAAAGTCTTCCAGACATTTTTTCGATTTGTTCACAAGCTCGTCAGCCTTGTGCGCATCACCGTTGGCATCCAAGGCCAGTTCCTTCGCTGTTCGTGTCTTGTCCTTCGGGGCGCCAAGATCACTGAGATACCAAGCTCGTGTGTAAAGCTCACTCGTTTTTCTGTAGAGTTCCGATGTGTGCGTTCCAACAGCCGCAAAGGCTTCTGTCATTCTTCGATGCAAGTTGCCCATTTCACATACCGCATGCTCATAAGTTCCTTGACTTGCCAGAGCAGCACTGCCACAAACCACAGCCACCAACAGCGGTGCGGCGCGGAGAAGAGCCGTCATAGTGATCCTCAAAGCACTTCCTGCTTAAGAATGCGTGTCCCTGAAGTAACAAACTGTAGGCAGCGACACACAAAATGGTGAATGGCACAGGTGTGCCGGGGTATGAGAAAGCGTGTGGAAATTGAAGAACTTTACATTAGGGTGTGGGCAGGTTGAAAGCAATGCCTCCACACAAGCAACAAAACTTGGGGCACAGGTGAAGAGAGTGTCAGGATGAAATGATATTAGCGTTTCTATGCGACGCACACACCTGGTGTCAAGAAACGCTTCAGGAATGAAGCTGGTGCAGCGGTGTACAGGCAACTCAATTCCGGCCTCGCGGTGAAATTTGCGGGCGTTGCGTGGCAAAGGGCAACCGAATAAATACGAACCGCACACGAAGAACACTTGCAACCCGCTGTCATTAATAACGGCGAAATTTTTGTCTACACACACCTCTGCCGCGCTTGCGTTGCGCTGGGCGCCGCGTCCGCAGCCAGGTGATGTCGACAACAAAATTCGGCGCCACGCGAGCTGATATGTGTTAGGGAAAGTAGCTAGCAAAGTTGTGATTGCATGCAGAACCAACTGAGACACACTCTGTGGTCAGCGACACTAAAAAAGCGTGATGAACACTGTGAGGATGCGCTCGCCACCGCCACGTGGCACCGGAAACGGCTACGATCGCGCTCATGCATGCAACATGCCAGCCCCACATCATGGCACTCGGGCCCAGTGACCTCCGCAGCCAAAAGCGTTTGGGGAACTAAGACCGCAGTGCCGGCTAAGGGTCTCATTGCCATCCGCTGGCGCGCGCCGCCCTGCTTGCAGCAGTAAATCGTCGCCGAGCTGAAGAGTTTTGCGATCGCAAATCTGTTTGAGGTGCTTGTGGTGGTCTGTAGTATGTGCCGCTGACGGTGCCAACGGCCGCGCTGCATACAGCCACAGAGGGCGCGTCTGGCGGCGTCACCCTGCAGCGCAACAATGCCCAAAGCATCACATGGTGGAAACGAAAGCGCGTATCGCAGCAACTATCCGAAGGCTGTGGCCCTCCAACAGCGCTCACACAGGCGCACGCCATCTCCTGCACACTTCACAAGAGCGAAGGCAGATGAAGTGGTGCGGCGCCTCAAAACTGGAAGGGAGGCTCATCAGTGACGGGGAAGAGTCTCGTGGAACTATTTGCGCAATGGGGGTTCTTCAAACACTGTAAGGCAAGAATCAAACAGAAGGAATCACAGAAACGAATGGCGTAGGCACTGGAAGCGACGCTGCCGAGAGCGGTTACGCGCAAACACATTGCAAGACACCTTCGTGGCATGTAGGGCATGAGAAATTTAAACTACAGTATGCAAAAAGTTAAAGGAAGGGATACACACACATCTTGCGAGAAATGAAAAAATTGGGCAAATTTATATAGTCAAACATACACAAGGAAAAGCGACCAACGGCAGCACCGCCAGCGTGACTTATGGTGATTTGATTTAGAGGATGCACACATCGTTGGAATTATATCAAAGCAGAGTGTGCCGCTTTATATTATAAAAATCGCACGGCGCTGTACAAGTGTCAATAGAAGCTAGCGTTTGACCGCCTCATTAGTTGACATGGAAGAAAGTGACGTTACTTGCACAGGCTCGTGCCTCGAAACACAATATGTATGCGTATGGAGCATAACTGGCCAACACAACCACATAACACCTCACACATACGGACACGACGCAAGGCAACGCAACTGACTCGTCACTGCACAGTCCTATGCAAAATTAGCGTCCCTCGCAACGTGCCCGCGTCTCGAGAATGCGAACAGCACGACGGCAGCGGACAAGGTAATCGGCACAGCCACCGCAAGTGCGAACCTGCTGGTGCATTTAGTGCTCCTCACTCCAGCGGCATCGCCAGTCTCCGCCTCAAACAACTCATCCCCCTCCTCATCTACCATTCAATCATCAGCACAGTTTTGATACCCTTGTCCTGTTCGGTTTCAGCGTCCATGTGGCTGAGACTTGACACCTCAAAATGATCGTTCGCTTCATTCAGAAATTTTTCAGAGTTATCAACTTCTCACTTGCTGCAATTTGGATCATGAGGCCTCGTCATTCGTCGCAAATATCCACGTCACCTCGGTGGCTTCCCTCCACTCCTTAAAGTCGTCAAAGTGACGCCACCGCTCCTCAGTCACCAACTGAGGAGGGACAGCACGCTCCATCCTTTCACTCCTGCAGCCCAAGATGTCGTGCTTGAACTCCGTCCCGTGGTTCAGCAACGTGTGTTAGGCGTCTTTCATACAGCTTTACATGGATACCAATATGCACCGCAGTGCAGAGGCGGCGCTCTTCGTTGTTGCTTCACTTACCGCGTGCTCGGCGCTCTGCGTGTCGCTCACCGCAACACCACCCTTCCCAAGCTCCCCTGCCTTCACACACAAACCATCAGCGATTTTCGATAGCCCTGTCCCCATCGTCATCACATCCGCTGCGATCTTAATGAGCTCCATGAGCGTGTCCTTCGGAATGTTCAGCTCCGCCATCTCACAGTCGAGAACAACCTTTTCACCAAAGTCCTCCCTTTGTGCTTTCTTCAGTGCTTCCTTCGCTGATCGGCACAGCCAATCAGGCTGCTCGGCATGGCGCCGTGCCTTTGCCTTTCACACCCGCCAGTCGCAAGATGTTCCACTTGGAACGCTACTCGAGTAGGAATCTGCCGCCCTACACAATGCGGAAGCGGAAGTCAAAGCACTCACACCAAAGAAGGGCACATGCGAGTAAGGGGACAGATTGATGATCGGGCTTCATCTCATGCAGGCGACCGCTTAAGCGAACTTTGTCTCCTATATGAAAGTAATGTGGGATGGTGCGACATAACAATGGCGAGGCAGCGAGAGCTAGCAGGGCACAGGAAAAGAAGCAGGCGGGTGCACAGTGTCTACACGAAAGCGTGGCAAACGTGGTGAAAGCGCCTCACATCTGTGCAACTGTCCTTTCACTGTGGCGGCAGGGGCATTACCTCCGCACCTGCGCTTTCATTGTGGCCCCTGCTTTCAGCGAGGCCCATTCATGTTCTAACCACTCTTTATTGGACCGCCCGGCTGCCCAAACCGACACAAAATCGAACTGAAAGCAAGTTCATCCATTACTGGAAACAGACACGTATGTCTTCCCACGAGGCAGCGATACAGTAGTGAGACGCACCAATCAAACGAGTCGTAGTAATTCTGTTTCCGTTAACTAGCGTCCAGCAGTTGTCAAGCGGAATCCACAACCTGGGGGACGTGGGAACACAGTTCCTCTGATGCGCACAGGCATTGGAAACAGTAAAAAGAAACCAGACTTAAACTGAACCATAGACGCTCTGCACAACTTTGGCCTAGTGGAAAACAATTGTGGGCGCCTTGCACACACCCAAGTGGCAATGGGGTGCCGTCACGAGACCAACTTTAGTAAGATGGAAGTGCGCCACCGGCAGCACGCACAACACAGTACATTGAGGAGGCAACACGATGACTCATTGGGCGGGTGAAGCAATCCGCCCAATGCAGTGCCATGAGACACCACAACTAAACATAGAGAGAGCAGCACCTTAGCCAAGAGACAGTGCTCGCTGTGCCCCTGGCTCAATGCAGAATCAAGCATCCAGCGCCATCGCACCTGTCAAAAGCCCTTAGAGGTCCGCTACAGTACCACCATTACTAGGGTGTACAAGCCGAATGCCATGCATGTGTAAGTGGAAACAACAGTCAGATAACACGACTGCTGTCCAGGCTAATGCTAACGCCTAATAAAGCCTAAAAACAGTTCATAGATCGAAGCTCTACAATGCAACACAAGTGCTAGCAATCGCATATAAGCGCAGTAGCCCAGAGGCATGCGGCATTATAGGCATAAAACATGCACATGCAGCTATAACTTGTTATTCTTGTGCGTGACATACCATGGGACAGACAGAAGACACAAAGCAAGAGAGTGCGGAGAACGAGTAAGCGAGTTGCAGACACAACGCGCTGCTTCGAGCTGCGAAACATTCACGGAGACACTGTTTGCTTTTGTGGGGCACGTGTAGGCAGTATTTCACACAGTTCACCAACCTGCGTGAGCTTGCACAGCAACGACATGCACAGCAGCTCACTGCACCACAATTTACCCACATCATGTTTCACACTTCCACAGATCGGATGAACAGTTACAAACTGGCAACAAAAAACAGCTAATTAAAAAAGTTTCATGATCATCCGCAATCCAGCTAGTCTGCCCATAAAAGCAGGTGGACAACCAGCACCATTGACACGTCAGCTCAATATTAGCCTCCACACCTTAGCGCCAGCCAACACACTTCGCAAGCAGCCCTGTGTGTCGTATCTTCAACTCCCAGAATGATGAAAACGTGCAGGGTTGACACCTCCGACGTCCAGATAGATCAGTTGTCGCTTCAAATCACCCTGTCCGCCTTCCGTTTCCAACAGCATTCAACTAAGCCATCACGCCCTTTGCACAGAGACTTTTTGTGAGATGGGAAGACACCATCAAAACCTGCTACCAAAGCGTTCGCACGTCTCCACACTCAAGCGAAGACCTCAGCAGATTCGGCGAAGCCTGCTGCCTCACCGGAAAGACATGCAACGCACTCTGAAATACCGTACAGCGGGCATAACATGTGCGTGACAGCTCTCCACAGCAACTCATCCCAAACGTGTCTCCACCGTAACGAGTCCTCGGGCTCTGCTCCGTGCCCCGGCAGCTGATCAGCACGCAAGTACCAGTCACGTTCAGGCATGGAATTTCAGCACAGTTGCGCTAGAAGGTCACAGACAATTATGATACGACGCTGCAAACGAATGAAGACACACTAAGCAAAAAGCGCTGTGCCGACGAAGGGAAACAGCACAGCTATGAGAACACGTTATCGCGGTGCGTGGCAACCGAACGACTAATGGACTGGCCGAGCACGCAGGAGCAGATAAAGTGCACAGCAATTGCAGCAGCATGGACACCAACTGCACATAGACGCACATCTCGGATTAAACGCTTAAAACATCCTGGTTGTTGTTTCATTATGTGTGCAAATCGTGCCGCATACGACGTAGGCATATTTGCGATACCAAAAACGCGTTTCATGTGTGAAGACTCTGCCGACTGATGCAGAAGGAGAGCGGTCTCAAGAAGTGTGGCATCAGCCAGGGGACAGTAATAGAGTGACAAAGAATGCACGCATGTGATTTGGCTTGTCAACTCCAGCACCTCCACTTTCCAACAACGCCGCCACACTTCCGGACCTCGCTCCACCACCGCTGTTGAGCCTCGTTAGTCTGTCATGAAATCTCTTGCAGATGCACCTTGGTGCGCCCGTTTATGATACAACACCGTAAACACCGCTTTGGACAACCCTCAAAAAACGTTAATAGTCAGCAAAAAAATTGTCCGGTCGACCGTTTGCGGGACATACACTTCACGTGGAAACGCACACATGCGCTGCACAGTGACACTGGTGACTAACAGCACAGCGCAGGATGATGCCAACGGACGCGTCCTCACGGAGCCGGGCATGGCTAGTGTGGTAATATCAAAGCTTACCGTTGGCTAGACATCAGGCAACTATGAAAGAAAAGGAAAGCAACAAAAGTTGTAATATGAAGGAACAAGGCTCCGAGCTCGCATTTAGTCACAATTTTCATTCATCAAACATGGGGAAGCAGCAAGGGATGCAACACACCGTCGACGAGTGCCCAACAATGAATTCCTCGAAGGGTCGGTCAGTCAGTTGGAGTTTATTACAATGCGCATTCAGCGCCACGCCATTTGTCGTCAGCACGCCACATGCACAAACATGCTGCCACAGCGCAATGAGAGCGGCAAGAGGCACGATGAAAACGATCCGCCTGCTTAGGTGCTGCCCTTCAGTCGCCATTCCGGCAGAAGAGCACAACAACGCGTCAACACGAAAAACCTCCATCGAAAAGTGTCGCACGCGCCAGGGTGTTAAATGGCATGTCCAGTCGTTTGTCTGGTGACGGAATATAAGGTGCACATGCCCAGCAGAGTTGCCGCCACTGAGCAATTCGACACATTCAGCACGACAAATACAAAACAGCACCTACAGCATGCACATTGCGGTTCGGTAGTGCATCGTGACACTTCCTCATTCAAGTGGATGCGAGGTCAACATAAAAGCGCGCCCTTATCAGATGATGAACAGGGCAGGGCAACTTCGTGTTTAGACGCTCGATGAAACGCCTCCGTTTTGTGTCGAATATCACGCAGCAAGCAGCAGTGATGCCGCTACAAGCGCTTCACACAAGACACAAAGAGGTGGAGGATAGGTAGCTGCCATCATGTTTTTTGGGCAGTTCATGGCGCCTGGAATTGCAGTGCACAGAGATGCACTCAACTGAGGCAGAATTCAGGCACTGGATGTGGGGAAGGCATGCAAGCAAGCCACGAAGAGCTTTACTGTGTCGCCTGGAAATGATACAATGATCCAGTGAATCTCTTAATCACGTGCATCGCACACAATCCGGGCACCGTGAAATTGTTATAAATAACACGCTGCGCAGTGTGCAACACGCCTCGTCAAGTGCCTGAAGTGTGGTGGCGGCTACAAACGACACAGCACCGCCAGCATGTCAAATCGCGTTCATGAGATCTAACTCCGCGCTTCATTGGGTGCATTCAATTAACTGCGCAACATAAAAGTGGCACAAGAATGCCTATCATGGCAATGGGCATTCTGGCAGCGTACCAGGCTCTCTCAATAGACTAACATAATGTTGTAGCGCCACATCTCTGCTGCATAGCTTGGCTGCATCCCCATGCGTTCCGTTGGTAGCATTTTTGACCCCACTGAGAGTTGTGGTGCTGAACACCTACGCTTTGGACTCATTTCACTTTTGAGGCATCACTCTATTGTACACACAGTCCACAAACCCCACATATTCTTCACCATCGTAGTCTGGCCGCGCCCTAGTCGCGTGACAAGCACAGAGACTGGTAAAGGCAGTGTGAGGTTCTGTATCACGTGCGATCTCACGCGCATTCGATGCACACCCCCACGACAGCATCAAACCCTTACTTACATTCAGCACCAACATCTTCAGTGTGAAAACGTCTCGCCTCACTGCATCGATTAGCTGTACCGTTTCACGAGATTCCCTATATAACCTCCGGAAAATTATTGCTACAGCGGGAACAGCATCCGCTTTACATTCGAGAACGCCTCACAGGAAAACACCACACGGTGCCGGCACTGCAACGTACACCACACACCTCGCTTGTATGGAAGCCTGCGTATGGAAACAGCACATTCAAAGCCATTGCATCACATTACACACAAAACGTGCAGTGCTGGTAGCAGTGGCATCGCCATACCGTCACGTGGCTGTTTCTTCACAAATAAAACAGCGTCAACAATGCGGCATACTGCACACTTGCATAGTGAGGCAGTTGCGCGAGATAGTCATCCACGGCATGAAACAGACTTTTGAGTCTTACATTGCCTTGACGGAGCCGCACACGCAGTACTAGTAAAATGCCTTGCGACACCAATAAGCTCAAATAAACTGACGCAGTAAATGCTTCTAACCTTGCTGTGTGCACGAGAACCATCATTCCCTTCTACATGCAGCGGTAAAGAAACTTAGTGCATTACAGGCTGATTAGTGTGTCACTTCCTAAACGTTGATCCATTATGTAAGCAGCCCACCCTTTATCACAGCACAACTAACTCTGAGAGTTCATCCTACGTGCTTGTAGTTCATTGCCAGCTAACAAGTTTGAAAATGCAATGAACCAAAAAACAAGTACTCGCTCCGATTTTGTACGAGTCGATTTGCGAGGCCAAAACAACAACAATAACAACAATAACCCAACGGTGCAAAACGTGTTTCCAACATCCTTGACAGCAGGCATTTAACGCTTCACCGAAATCAACTCATCTTGAGTAGACTGCGCCAGTTTACATTCAGGCATCCCACAACCAACGGTACATATTTAAGTGCATCCCAACAAACGTTGGTGAAGCTAAACTGGCAATAAGATTAACGTGTGCCCAATTTGCATTACGATCTTTCTACGCGTCACAAATGGATTACACAAACTCGCTCCTTGTCGGGGCATTGTCAACTTCGCGTCAGGAACGGCGTCCAAATGTTTCAAAACGGTCATGCATATGCGACCCCACTGGTATTTAACTCCATAACCTCATTCCCAGTTCCTTGTCATTACCCAACACTCTTTCTTGCTCCCGTTCGACGTAGGCGCATTTGAACTCAACGTGACAAGACCCATTTCTTCAGTGGAACGTTCAGTGTTATTTGGTTACGACAAACAGACATGTATGGCGCCATCCACTTTCCAGTTGCAGCCTGTCTCTCACTCTGCAAATTCACGTATCTCACCCCAGCACACACCACTGCAAGCATGGAAATGCCTGCTTGGCCTTGCTCACACAAAGCTGTGCTCAACAACAGGAGGCGTGACTACGTAAAAAGTGAAGCAAAAACAAAAGGAAGCGGAAGCATGAAATACTACTTGTTGACGAAACTGCATTGTTTTCCACCGGCACAAGTGCTCACAAAATCCCATCGGCTGCCTGAACGGACGCAGACGCACCGGAGGAAATGGCGAGAGCACTGTGAAGCTAACACACATATTTGAAATGCACTGCCAGTTGTCGTTATCCGAGCACACATGCCTCAGTAAAATATGAACACAGCCGATGTTAAGGAGCGATTCTGGTGCAGGGCTGACATCGTGTCTGTGGACGCAAAATGCTCAAAGCAGTTCAATCAAGTCAATCCGTCACGCATTGTGCATTTCCCTGTGCCAGCATACATGAAACGTGAAGGGGCACAACTCGTGCAGGCAGCATATGGCTGCATTGATACAATGGACTGTCTGAAGTATGGCAAATATGCTTCGGTGTAGGCAGTTGCCGCACGACGCCACGGAAAACTCAGTGATATAGAATAATCAGCGTCATGGAGTAGAATAAAACACAGATAATAACGTGCCGTCACGCGTGAGAATGAATTATGTTCAGATACTGACACGAATACAACGCATGCGCGCGCTGTCTGCCTGCAAAACCAGCACCACCTCACACGGCAGGGAACTACATACCGCGCAGTGTTTACCGTAATGCTTGTATCAGCCGCGAGACATGAGGCACAAGTCACCGGCGCGCTGAGCTTATCCAGCAACATGCGGATGTGTCACAACTAATCTTTGTTGGTACACCATTTGGTATGCGTGCTGTGAATGGGAAAAACTTTATCTCGGTATTACCAGGCACCATGCAACACAGCGAACCACGCATGCACCATGGCAGTTGTGATCGTTTTGCAAATGAAAGCGGCACAGAAACATCTTACTGCAAATACTGAGCAAACGCATAATATTCCATTCGTGGAAATGTTGCTTCGCGGTGCTCGACAGCTGTGGATTCGACTCGGAAAGGGGATCACAACTAAGATATAACTCGCGGAACGCAATGGTAACTATATTTTCTGTTCAGTTGATAGAATGACTTGGTGGAATATCACGCTAAACATTTCGCGTGTGGTATTTTGTGGCTGAACAGCAGGGGTATAAAAAGTGCATAATAGAATACTCCTGAAAGCAACAAGTAAACGCCATTTTGTTTCGTACGACACACATTAACCACACAGAGGGGAACACAATTAAAATAAAAGATAACGAAACGGAAACAAGGTAGGTGGTGTTTGATCCAGCAAAGTTGAGAGTTCGGCAAGTGATCAGATGCAGCACCATGAATGACTCGTGAACAATGAACAGGAAAGCAGCTTAAAGCAAATCAACCAACAAACGCACGACTTGTGTGCAAAAATCACCGGAAATGATGAGAAAATGGAATGAGACGACAAAGTACTGTGGAGTCGAGGAGTAAGTAACATTATGCACTTAGCACGCGGGATGGCAATAGCTGTGCGAGAGGCGTGGTGTGTGATAAAACTATTCACTCTGAATTATCAGTGTTGGAGTGATATTTCCACTTGGATGGTGACACACAATACAAACAAATCAAATGCAACAATGTACTGTGAGAGCAGTGCGATACCACGTGGAGGCTATTGAATTTTACCACCCATGTTTGTCGTCTTGGAGCTTGGTGAAATTAACGTCCAACGTCCTACAAATCGAAGAGGTCAGTCTGTTTGCGTAACATAAACACCTTGCTGAAATGACGCGGAGCGCAGAGGTAGATTACGCGATTTCACGGGGAACCGGGAACATGACTGCTGTGCACGTTTGTTTGGTTATAAATGCAATATCCACATAGCACCCCCAATTGTTAAAGGGGTCCGTGGGAGACAATAGAATATGGTAAGCGAAATGCAATATCATAGCCGAATGAGCGCATGGTGAAATGGACCTCGGTTAATGCAGTTACCGCAAATTTCTTCCGCTCACTATCGCATTTGGTATCAAAGGCTTGAATAAACAAAATACATGATTGCATATCGCAATTTGCATCCATCGTTTACATCAGAGACAACAACAATATCTCTTGTGGGAAATGCGTTGTTGTGCTGTAAGGCGATGTAAACAACGAGTGCGAAAAACAAAATCTCAGTGCAGAGTTCGCCGGCCCAATACCCAGCATCAAACACATCGGCAGTTGGTGATGTTGCATGCAAGATACCATGTTGCCATGGAGTTCTTTTGCGACACCCTGCGCGGCAAAAACCATCGTAAACAAGCGGGTAAGAGCATATGCATAATAGTACCGCTTGCGGTTGCTTGGATCTTTTCCTCGTTAGTTTTAGACACATGATCCTTCAGCTTATTCTGTGCACAGCTGCTTTTGTATCGGCAGCAGAGTCTGTGGTGCGCTCCGCCGTTGTAACGCACTCCTCGTTCCAGCGAAAACAGGGTATTAGAAACCACCTACTCCCTCTTCGCGCCGCCCGTCCCTCAAAACACACTCAAAAGCTGTATTGGTTGTTTTCCATTTTTGTGTACGCAAGGAGGTTTGAAGAAGTACGGTGTTTGCTTGTTTCCTCGTCCTGTTCGTGCCGCTTGTCATTTCGCGTTTGGCAAGGAAGAAGTGCGGCATCGTTGAGACGGAGGGTGGTATTTCAAAAACGCACCGCAAATTTAATGTGCCAGGAAGCGGGATAACGAAGGGAGGCTCTCCGCAGGTTTCATTGAGATGGCTGGGTGGTAACGCTTCCTATTTGAACCGTGGCGAATCACCCACTTGAAAAGAGGAACCCGAATGTTACCGCGCGCCGCTTTTCACCGCGTCAGACGACGCCGCCTCGGCGCCAAGCCCGCGCAATACACTTCGAAGAGCGCAAATGATGGGAAGCGAAGCTGTTTCTTCAAGCGGCGGTAGAGCTTTAGCTGCAAACGGACTTCGCAAGCAATTTTCGCCTAAAGAGGAGAGGGCCAAGCAAACGCGACCAGGCGTGAGTCAGAAACAACCGACTGCGGCGACCATCGCGGCCATGTCTCCGGAAAGCGGATCGGGCGCCGATCCGTCGAAACCCGGCGCTCCAGCTGCCAGCGGTGAAAACAATTCGGGAAGCCAGTCGAAGGAAATTTCAGAAGAGGAGGCGCCACAAAAGCCCAATAACGAACATTCGCCGGGCGCAAGCGCAAAGGAGAACGTGTCTGATAACGGAGAAGCGTTGAAGGATGAAGGGCGATTTGAGGCCGGAGAGCGAAGCGATCGAGGATGGCGGAACAAATGGAAGCGAGAGGGCCGCGGCGCAGGGTCGCATCAAGGAGCACCGAAGCAAATTGCCTTTGTCCGAAAGTAGTGCCGAACAGTCTCCCGTGAATTTTGCCGTGCTGCTTTCGGCGGTTTTGGCAGTTTTAGTGTGTCTTGACAATCGGTTGCGCAGTTGCGTTCGCTAAGGCTGTGAAGTGAGAATCGGGGGGCCGTGGCGATGTAGTAGAAAAGCGTTTTTGAGTTTCAAGGCGCGTTAACGATCCATTTGCTCAGAGGCCTAGAAACGAGAGAAATGCGTCGCTAAATCGCGCTGTCGGCTCTGGTGCCTTGCTTTGTCCATGAGTGTGAGTGTTGCTCTGGTTCCTCGTGCCTTGATTAAAAGAAATAAATAAGCCCTGAACAAACTACAGTAGAAAGGATCGCGTTCCGCGGGACAACTGAGCGGAGAGTGAGCAGCCGCCCCATCGTCCTCACTAACCGGACGACGCAGCGCCGCTGGCCATTCGTTGGTCATCGAGCATGTCCCTGCTTTTTTTGGGCGCCGAGGCGAAGCTGAGTTTTTATTGCGGGTCGGCGTTCATTCTTCTGCAAGACTTCGCGACGATGAAAACTTTTGCATTAAAACACCATCGCTTCACGGATGCTATAAGAATGTATTTCCATTGCGCTCAATGTTTGCTTTGTGAAGCAATGGCGGCGCAAGGTGGTTATGCCTCGTTCATTGCGCGATGCATTTCAAACTCCAACACGGCGCAGGGAAGCATTGAAATTATTGTATTGTCAAAGGCGCTTCGTTTGCGGATCGAGATGAATGTCCCCACCACACCGCGATGGCAGCACCCGAATGCCGCTTTTAGTGTTTTTCATGTGCCTCATTTCTTGGTGCTATACCGTCTGCTTTTGACACGTCATCCGATTGTTTCAGATGATTTGCCAACAGTTTGCGATGCCCGTTCGACTATGCCAAGGGTGGGCAGAATACGGGTCAGCTGGCTCATGCGGCTGGAACTGTTATGCTTCGTCCTCTTTTTCGCCAAAACAAATAGAGCGCAGTGCAAAAAAAATGCAAAGGGCGGGCGCAAAGTGTTTCCTGCACGCGTTTATTTTACTAGATGTTTAAGCTATACTTTTCTGAAACCTGCGCACTTGAAGCCCAAAGCAGCATGCAACAAAGCCTTCGTGCGGATTTATTGGAGTTTCGCGACCAAACTGTTCACAATAGTTTTATCACTCTCAGTAGCCTTCACGCTGCACTACAACTGCAAACTGCTACAGACTAATACCTTCCACACTCCGGCCTCTATTCAACTCATATTATGAGCACCGACACAGTAAATAATTAGTTTTCCCCCATGGCGCGTAGGGAAGTATTAGCAGCATTCGTGTTTTCATTGCCGCGTTTCATGCTTAACCGCTTTTAGACACACATACCATTCTTTGCGAGTTAACAAGTGTTGTCCATCAACTCTGTCACATTCTTTTATCGTCAGATACCGCCGCCTGAGATGCTCTCATGAACTCTTCCGCGCTGCTCTTTCGACGTGTGCGTTATACGCCTTTTGTTGGAGCAGACAACCAGCTTGGAGGCTTTGTAAAGTAGTTAGGGCTATTGAAAGTTGTTCTTACTGGACAGTAACTCGCATCGCCGTTATTAAGTTAATCATCCTTGCGAACGCGCAACACTCATCACTCATGAGTAGGTGCACTTGTTATTTTGCATTTGCCTAAGCGCTTCCTCGCATTGCAGGCGAATGGAAATGGCATTTCTACTGCATTGTTTCTGTTAACGAACGCACAGCTAACAATGAACTTCTGGTGCGCGCTTAGTTTCTTTACCACGCGCCCGTGACGTTTTAAATTGCGCGATATTAAAGCTATGCAAAATGCACTTGACGCCATAGCACGGATCCACGTACAAAGCACGCTGTTGGCACTCGAGATATGCGCATACTAGAATCGTTTGAGGCAAATATCTGGCACATGTGCGCAACCTTCTTCTAGCGCCGTTTGATCGTGTGCAGTGCCTCTTTCGCATTCACTACCCTGATACCGCGCAAAACAAGGCAACCGTGCGTTGAATGCCTACCTTTGACACGTCGTCGAAAAGGCGTTTCGTCACGCATTGTAACCTTTTAATTCTCCATTTGACCTGCGTTTGCAATTCATCCCTGCACGTCACGTTGGTCCATTTACGCTGCTATGGTCTGCTCAAGCCCTTGCTGAACACTAACCATCGAAACGCAAACCTTACTTCGCTTTGCTCTGGTTAAACTGTTCACTGTTCATTATCATCTGTTGTTTGACGCTCGCGCATTCGTGAGGGCCAGCGCGAAAGGTATTTTCAATGTGGCTGGGCAGCGTAACCATCCGTTATGCAATGGCAATTGTTTTTTACCACGCAGCTTTATGTGAACGCGAAGCATGCTCTTTGCTCACCTTAACGCGCGACTGGTTTTCGTACTTTGCAATCGCTGTTCCAAATGAAATGCGGCTATTTTCGAGCAAACGAAAAGCCACATGCTTATTTATTGTAGAAAAAAAGACCCTTCCCAGGGAATTGCAGGCCCGTGTCTATGAGCCAACGGCCTCAGATGGTCGTATCCCATCTGTCGCACCATCGGGAATAGCCATTTGCCTTCTTGCCATGCAGCCAAGATCAGCTAGTGAGTGAACCTTCGCGCATGATGAAAGTATCCTTCGCCCGACGATGTATGAGCAAGACGCTTTTTCACAGCATGCACGTGTTTATGTTCGCCGCTTTCGCGCCATTTTACCTCCTTTTCGCAGCTTTGATATGCTATAACGGCTGAGTGTGTAGCGCATTGACGTGGTTCAGAATGGGTTCGAGACGTTTGCCAAATGCTATGAGTTCACCGCAGAATGGCCTCAACCGCTTGCTCCCCCAGCTTGCTCGCACTGCGCAATCCATTGCCATTTGTGCAACTCTAGCTCAGTCACTTACCAGCGCTGATTCGGCAACCATTCGCGCATGGCAGGCGCGACCAATTACTTTTTAGTGGTTATGAGCAAAGCACGCTGCACTCCACGCGCGATGTTAAGTGGAAGTGTGGTGCTACCGTTCCCTTCGCGTGGCCACAAATTACCCCTTGCGCGTTTCAAGTGTTTACGTTGATTTTCCTATTCTGTATTTTTATATTTCATTTTGATTGCCCATGCTATTTGTGTTTCAGGCAAACTGGCCGAGTGTCTAAGTTATGCCAGTGTTAATTCTTGAAGTGCTGGCGTAGTGCTGCTCTTCATGTTAGGCTTCGCATCGTTGAGTACATACGCGCATTTGCGCGTTCACCATCCGTGATTGGCGGAATTAAGGCGCGTAAGGTTCTTTCGCGTCTTCTGCAGGATCCATGTTTATTATGCAGTTATTTTTCATTGCTTAAAACACTTTGAAACCCCTTTTCAAACTAGATTGACTACCGACACCTTGTCTCTCGGGCTCGCCCGTGTGAAAGTGTGTTACATTTCAAATTATCACAATATTCTCCACTTTTTCCCTTCGTATTTTAACTCTTACTGGTCTCCCCAGGTTTCAAAATGTTTGCGAGATGTCAACTGACAGCGGCTCTATGCGTCCTCCATATCCTCGTGATGACTGTGCCCACTCGCACAGGGGAGGGAAAGAGTATGGGGACCTACGACGCTGTGAAGATATGCGGCTTGTCTGCTTCGCTCAAGTTTACTGCAAAGACTTGTGAAGATATTGTGGAGCAGGCCTTGCGAATTGAGAAAACTGCTCTAGAAAAAATAGAGAGCACTGAGGTTGCCCTGCGCGCTGCCGCGGAAAAAATAACAAAGGTCGACACAGGGCTTGAGAAGGCAACGGAACCGCTGCGCAGGCTCCAACAGGACCTCATGGCTGTTGAGACAGCTGTGAACGCAGCATGGAGCAAGTTTGACGTCCTTCGTTCAGGAGTGAGGGCGGTTGCACGAGATGCGATTTCTATTGCCGCGAATGCCACTGCTGCTGCTGGTAGGATTGACAACTTTATTACCGCGTTCGCTACTGCTGAGTCTTCTAATCAGAAAGCCTGCATCATGAATGCGAGTGACGCCTTTTCAGGATTCACTGATGATAAATACGCTGTTGTCGCCACGTTGCAGAACGAACTCAAAGGCTGCACGTACGAAAATTACACCCTAAACGGGGCCCAAAACGTTACCGTCAGGACTGTAGATGATGTTGTGACACTTGGTGTGGATAGTACACTGGCCATGGGAGGAATTGCAAGTTATGATGGTACCGATGGCCTTAATTCCTGCCCCTTTCTGCGTAAGAATTTCACGGTGGGTGGTGGAAAACCAATGACCTGGGGCGGGTTCTGGACAATGAAAAATCCAGCTAACACTGAAATTGGCTTCAACAGAGAAAAGCGTCATATCCTTGTGAGTCTTGCACGCGCGTTTGGTGAGCTTGAGTTGCAGCTGTCCAACAACACAAGTAGACCGCAACGTAGAGGAAGGAGAGCCACGGAAACAATTCCGAAACTTGCTGCTGCTGTTTACGCGTCACTACTTGTGTCACGCCATGGAGAGGGCACGATGTCATTTGCCGGAGAATTGGTAGACAGGATTGCCATTGAAACAGAGGCAGCGAAGCAGCCGACAAACATGACCACAGCAAAAACAACTAATCACAGACGTCCTATGAGAGAACAAAGGAGACACAGGGCATCTGCGGCGGCAATACTTGGTCGTGTAGCGCTCATCACGTCCCTGTGTTTTATGCATGCCTTTAACAACCCCTTAATTAGCTGATATAAAAAAATTTTACTTTCTGACAACTATTATTCCCCTCGTGAAGACCGTAAATTCGTACACGCGTACACTATTCACTCACAACCAGCTTGGAGGCGGATGTATGCGTTGACGGATAAATGATGAACTAAGATTACCTCCTGCTGAAGGTGGGAATGGTGGTCAAGTTTGTTTTCAGTTTCTGTGCCCTGTTTTGAATATGTCATTGGGAAATAAATTGAAAACGAAGCTTTAAGTATAATGAAACTGCGCTTTTCCTTTCCTCAAATGTTAACAATGCTTGTATGTAAGTATGATAACCTGTCTTTGAAATGGCTTGATTGGAATTATCGTGATTCCCACTTTCTAGCACTTCCACTTGACATTGAGGCACTCTTGCAGGAAATTAATTTTGCTTTCAAACTTGTGTATGATGGAATGCTAGTGTGCGTATGTGTTTATGCTGTGAACTGTGATGTGCGAATCAGTAGCATTTATTTGCAGCCGTCCTTGATTGTGAAACCAAGGCGCCTGGAGCTCTCTACCTCTTGCAGGAATTGCTGTGTCAATTGTGGTGAAGCAAATCAATTTAGACATGTTGTGTTTATGTCCTTTTCACAGCGGCACTGTTAGCACTCGCCCTTTACCTTTTACGGATTTCTCTATTTATTTGTTTCTTTGCCCTTTAACTCAAAAATCCTTATCTTGCGTGTGTAAGTGGCACACGAACACTAGTTGCTAGAAAGGATGTACAAGTGGGAAATTACGGGGTAATCGAGTAGCTGTTGTCTTCTTTATTGCTGACCATCGTCGTGTTGGTAGTTAGGCGGAACGCATGTGGCTAACACACTTATCCTAGCCCAAAGCTCTAGCGTGTGAGTCGAGTAGGTGTATTGCTGTCCGCTGTACACGCGCTTGCTTTGCAATGCTGGGTTGCCAGGTGGCGCTGGCCAGGGGTGCGAATCAGTGCTTTGGGATTGTGCATAGTGTCAGCTATTGAGTTTACACAAATGTGTTACTGTCTTTGTGCGGTGCCCTCCTTGACTCTGAACAAATTATTCTGAAGCGTAAAGCATGTCACGTGGAGTGTGTGCCTGTGGGTGTGCTGACACAAAAACTAAATTTACCTAAACGTTCAAATTCTGTCCCTTATCTATAGTCTCTGCGACGAGATGGAAGCGAAGATTTGCACACAAAGTAATACCGAGTTCACATCATCCAGTATGTACCAACTCAGTTGTGAGCATTATGTTTGTCACTCACTCGTAGCGGCTTGATGTTACTGTTCTGCCGGAGAGCGCCTCTTGACCTGCTACAATGAGTGATTGTTTTGCCAGGTGATGCTTGAAGACATTACCGTGATCGCCACCAAGCAATCCAGTAAACAAGCGGTGAATGAAATCTGCGTGCACACGCATAATTTTATAAAAACTGCTGATCAACGTATTGCTACAAAATAGAGGTGAAATATTTCTCTTGAGGGAATCCAATGCCTAGCGGCGCTGCATAGTTAATTATTCCACGCCCCGGGCTTTTATTTTTGCGTGGAGATATGGCCTTTGCGAGAGTTGTAGATGTTTACATTCTATTGGTGTTCCATTGCCAAATGACCTTGTGGTGCTTTTTGTTAGCGAAATGCGCTGACTTCTATCTGGACATCGGGCACTTGCCCGGTGATGGCCATTGAGATCTCCTTCCCTCCTTTTTTTCGTCACATCGACTTTAATTGCGCTGCTGAGGCCATCTTGCCTCTTCGTGCACTATCTCGTTTAGTCCATCCTGTTCCATGTAATTTCAGCTGCCATGACAACCACAAAAACATCACACGGTTGCTGCTGACCGTTAACTGTGATGTCGCAGGAGGCACCGTGTCTTGCTGCATTACTCCACATGTTATGCCCCGCTACCGAACGCATTTGCCCTCTCACACATTGCTTAACCTCATCTGCGTCTCACGCCCACAAAGTAAAGAATTCCATGACGACTATGCACTTGTCTTTTTATCGCCTTGCCCTTCTATATGCCACAGTGGTGCATGTTCTGTTTCCGACAAGGAACTGTGTGGCCAAGGCAGTGCGGACGCACCAAGTTACGCTCTCGGCATTTCCGTCCACTTCCGCACCCGAGAAACCTTCGCCACACGCGAAGCTCAGCATACCCACTGCGGCGCATACGCCAAGACCGAATGGTGAGTCGGTTGCTTGTGCTTCAGACAGGATTTCCCTGCCCAGGCGATCAGTTCCAGCAGTGCTTGTGGTGCCACACACTGCTGCAAACGGGACAGGATTCATAGGCGCACAGGAGGCAGGGGGGCAAGGAGATGCAGAGGAGTGGCGGCCCATTCAGATTCGCGCCTTCACACGCGACCTCAACGACCCACAGCGCTTCTGCACCGCTGCTGGGGACCGGCGTGTAAGTTTCCTGGGGAATGATGTCGTCTGTGATGCTTCCAGCGTGCTTACCGTGCGAAAAAAGCGCTTTCTGCTTGAACGGGCACTGCCGTTGGGCATTAAGATGCACAGCGACCGTCTGGCTGTGCGTCCCGTCGACGCGAACGTGGCGTTGCCAGAACTCGAATCGATATGTGCTACCTTTAGCGTTCCACCAGAACACTTTGTCTCAAACCCTGCCGTTGCAGACATGTACGTGTACGTTGGAGCGATGCAAGATGCATCCGGTGCGTTGGCATGGGCGACCACTTGCGCAGTGCTCAATGACGGCCGACCGTTTGCTGGCGTTACTAACATTTCGCCATGGCACCTCAAAGAAACGGAGGAGGTTGTGCGCACTGTTACACACGAGCTCGGGCACATTCTCGGGTTCATGTCCAATTACTTTAGGAACGTGGATGCATTAAAGAAGGTTACCACTCGCGGAGGCATGGACAGATACATTGTTGACACCGAGCATACGCGGCGCGTGACCTCAGAGCACTTCAACTGCACGAACGTTTATGGAATTGAGCTGGAGAATATTGGAGGGGACGGCGTAGTTGACTCACACATTGATCGGCGCTTTGTTGCGGATGACTTGATGACGCAGCGAAGCATTGGTGGTCGCTACACAGTGTTCTCGCTGGCATCGTTTGAGAGTCTGGGCTTTTACCGCGTGAACTACAGTTGCGCTGAGCCGTCGCTGTGGGGCCTGCATTCTGGCTGTGGCTTTTTTCATAACGAATGTTTTGTCAATGGGACGACAGCGTATCCAGATGTGTTTTGTAGTAGGGTTCCAGTTCAAGGAGATGAGAGTTGCACGCACGATCGACTGGGAATTGGCTACTGTAACTTATTTGAATACACACAGGACATACCGGAGAGGTACCGCTACTTTGACAACCCGCGACTTGGTGGTGAGATTCTGGCTGACTACTGCCCGTCGGTGGGCCTGTCTGAGAACCGTAGCTGTGAGCACGGGAATTCTGAGGAAATGCACGGGAGTTTCATTGGCAAGGGATCGCGCTGTGTCAGGGGAAGTGACTTGAGGTACAAAGAAGGTGCCGTGACTGCTGCTTGTATGGAGATGGACTGTGCAGACAGAATTTTGCGTGTGCGTGTTCTTGGTGGTGAGTGGCAGGAGTGCCCCGAAGGCAAGAGTGTCCAGCCGAAGAGCAATGGGGGTTTGTGGTCTGGTTCTATTATCTGTCCTCGGCATGCAGATGTCTGTGCTCGTACCGAGTGTGGTGCACTCGTGCTGGAGCCCCTACCACCGCAGGAGAATGACATGGAGCCCGTGTCAGCTGAAATTGAGGAAACGCATCCGGATGTGCCGAACGAATCGTCGGCTGGAGTCGTGGAAGGGGCGGAAAGTGAGAAATCTGAGGAAGTAGTTCATGATGACGTAATCCCGGAGGATGCTGTGCCGGAGAAAAGCGCTGAGGACTCCGGAACAACTGAGAGCACGTGGGCCCCATGCCTTCGTCACCTGCACTCTGCGGTGCCTGCACTGTTTAACGTCTTTGTTGTGTATTTGTGAGGCACGGTTAGCAGATTCTATAGTGTATTAGTATTACTCATTTCTATAAGATGCATCTTATTCTTCTGTGCCTGAGCAACAGCACGAATTGTTTTTTTTCCATTTTTAAGCATCCATTTACCTCTCTTTGTTCCTTGTGCGTGATGGTGCAATAGTGTAAGCGGCAGCCGTTTTGATCAGCGGAGCGTTTGTTTTGACCACATGATACGGTCGAAATGCACGCAAACTACCGATAACAGTGCAATAAAACTCGTTGCCTTGCTCTATCGTGGAGTAGTATCAGCACGGTTGCGTTTTTGGCGTTACGTTAACGTTGTCCAAGTTCACACTGCCATTTTTATCCGGACGCAAACGAAGACATCACGGTTCATTCTCGTCCCATTTATTCCTCTTTTATATTCTTCAGTGGTAATGCGCAGATGTTTTTATTTTCCGTTACTTTAATCCCCGTTTTTAAAAAATTTGTTTTTCTTTTTTTGTTATTATATCATTGTGCACCACCTGTACAAGTGTCTGTGCCTGCAGACATGCGCGGGCATATGCTCCTATGGCTTGTTCATTTGCGTTTACATTGAAACGTGTAACAATACTGCGGCCCGCAGTCTTCACGTTGTGGACTGCACTGGGTTTTGTTTTCTCCTCGTGTTTGCTCGTGCACTTTTATCGGTGGTGAGCGGGTGCTGCGATTGCCAGAGGCACAGAAGCGATATTGACGCATTAGGTCATGTGGAAGCCCAGCGTGCTTGGTAGATATTTATGTTTAATGGGTGTTTTCGCTTCAATTGCCACAAATTTGCTTCCTATTGGAATTGGTTTAACGAGACTGTGAGTGTTTCGTTGACAGGTGTGCTACAGGTGGATGATGCCAGAGGCACGTTCGTCAACCCACAACATTCAGGTCGTGATAGCGAGTAATTTCACGCCACACGACCGTGGATGCTTTAGGTTTGCGCGCACGGCAAGAGGAAAGAACGGAACTGGAGAGGCACGACGCCACCAAACTTCTAAGCGGTGGCGTTATAGCGGTTGGACATACACGAGCTTTTGGACTATTCTTTTCCCCCTTCTTTGGGGGTTCTTTTGGCCTTCAGTGTTTATTTTATTTTATTTGCAGACGGAGCTTCTACTACGAAATTAATTTACTGCGCTCAGATATGCAAGAAGCTTTGGAGGAAGAAAGGCAGCTGGTGCGAGACGTGTTGCTGCCAACCATGATGGCAGCGCGCCATTGGCGGGGAAGGCTGCCGAACGGTCTGCGGAGGAGTTGGGGCTGGTGAGAAAAGGCGCCAAACGCATTAGGGAGGGTGCTGAAAGGGACGTACAGAGCATTGATCTGCGCCTGGTGTCCTCAGGAACGTGCTGCTCAACCTGAGCAGCGGCAGGGCGAACGGTTCCCGTAACCTGACTGCGTTCTGTGACGAGGCCCAAGACAATGTGACAGATGAGTCCATCCAAGCGGCTGTTGTGCGCCTTGTGCGGTCCAGAGGCATTGCGGATGCTGCGACCGCGCAGAGGCGTGTCCGCGATGTGGCAGCAGACTTGACCACGCTGCACACACTGAGCAGAGATGCTGGCTCACACAGTGAGCGCGCGGCTGCGTACGCGGAGGAGTCCATTGCTTTGTCGAAGGGAGAGGGAGCGTCAAGGTCTGTGCCGAGTGCCCGTAGCGGTGACACGGAGACAGACAGTGTGGTTAACGTGGTGCGACAGACGAGCGTCCTGGGCACGAGCGCCAATGCAACACTGAGCGCCAGCAGGGACGCTGAGGAGGAAGCAAAGGTGGTTGGTGGAAAGCTGAGCGGGAACACGGCCCTGGTTATGTGGGTGCTTGTGATTGGGCTATCGCTTCTGTTTCTTCTGCTTGTTTGCTTGTTTTCGCTGCGTCGTCGTATCAGAAACAAAGCGAAGGGTCACGTTGCGCCCAGTGAGCTTTCAGGACCGAGTCACGACCTCAAGAGCCTGTGCCACTCCTTTGTGGAGGTGAAGAGTGTGGGGGACTGCCGTAGCGGGATGGAAAGCGAAAACTGGTGTGAGCTCGAATGCAGTGACAGCAACCTGAGCTTCCCTGCACTCGAGTATTTTGATGAAATGGTGCCAAAAAAGGAATGAGTCGCGAGTTGTTCAGTTGTACATCCTCCTTCAGCTTGTCCCCATTTGCCCTGCCTCTCTTTTTTTATCGTTGACGCCCATAACACTAATGTTCTGATCAACGGGCTCATGTGCTAACTTCTATAGCTTTCCCCTACCGAGCTAATCATGCTATTGTTTTGCTACTTTGAAGAGCAAGGACGCCCATGCGCAACGTGCCCGACACTTTCGCTCATGGCCTTGTCCAACGCACAGTAACGAACGTTTTCCCCCTTTGATTTTCTTTCTTTCGTACAACTTCTTTCATCGGTCGTGTGAGTCTTTCCTTCCGCTCTCTTTTTAGCGATGAAATTAAACAACAGCACCCTCGCCAAACGCTCAAACACTTCCCGGCTCCCACACAGCGGTTCGTGTCTGTATTTGTGTAATGCGAATGAACTAACGTTTTTGTTTCTTTCTTTTTTAACTTTTTTTTAAAGCCTGCCCAATACATCTTACGTTCGTCAGTTTACACAGTCGATCGAGCTCCCAGTTGTCATGCGTGCAGGTTCATTCCTCTCTCACGCTTCTGCACGCCACACTTCAACCCACAATGCCTGTCACTCTTTTTCGTAGCTCACCTCAACCAGGGCTCCCTTCAAGTGTAGGTTGCACTCTTGGCGCCATGCGCGCTTACAGAGCCTTTGGGCGCACATTTTAGCGTCCATGGACCTCCGAAATTAAGGCCAGTCCATCAAGCAGTGACCCCAAAACACGTGAGGTGTTTGGTGACGACTTGTGGCACATGCGCAGTGACGGCATACTGTGGTGGAGCAGTCACTCTGCAGCGGAGTCTGCGCAGCGGCGCCATATGAATGTGCATTTGAGTCTTGTGTGACTCCGGCGCGACCACTAACCGATTGACAGCGGTCCTTGTCACTCAGCGCGGCCCATTAAGATGGCGTGAGTTGCATGTTAGGCAACGTGAATGAGTGCAAGATGCACTCCCTTTAGCACCATTTGCTCACTGAAGAGCACAGTGTGCACCAGGTATAAATTCCATACACTCTGACCCTCGCACAGGGCACCAATTTTAGCGTATGTTTGTGCGCATGACAACGCTACGTGTGCTGCGTGATGATAGGCGCGCCGTTTCACGACTATTGAATGCATTCAAAGTGTACTCGTTGCCCTTTGTTGCTGTTGGAGCGTAGTGATGCCAAGTGCGGCATAATCCGCTGGAGAAAATCAGAATGTGTGAAAGAAGTCGTGGGCGACGGTGCCCAATGTCGCCAAATTTCATGAACGAGGCGTGCTGCCGTTGGTTGCCCGTGGAGGTCCAGCCACTGCGCCTCATGCAAGTGGAGTATCACGATTTGAGTCACAGACCTGCGGACAGCTTGGTAAGCCACAGTTGCACTGTCCAAGATAAAAGCGCACCTCATTGTAGTAGATAAGTGAGCCCACTTGTAGATTACATTGAAGTAATTTTCGCTTTTGTTTCTTTTCCCTTTTTTCGTGTTTGGCATTGCTTCCTGAGAGTCATCTCATCACAATTTATATAATTCGAAAGTAATCGATTTACCATCCTTCTGTTTTACTACAACGGAATTGTGGTGATCCGCCAAAGACAGAGTAGACCAGCTTTGTGCGTTTTGTACGCGTAGTGGCTAACTGAGCAGTGTTTATTTCTGCAAGTATTGTCACAAAAGTAATTGCCTCGTTACAATATACTATTGCTCACTAGCACGGCGGATCAAGGCTGTGAGCTCATGCAAAATTATAATACAGACGTGCTCTATGCTCTCTCCCAGTGGTGCTGATGGAACTCGTAATGATTTTGAATAACTTCCATTTGTTCAGCAGTTTCCCGTCATGGTTATGCAATGGTGTTGTTCTGAATGCAATGCGGTTTTATAGAGTATTAATACTGAACCTTGTGATTTTGCGTGGATGATGGTAGGTGTCACTGCGAGCATGCGTTATTTATTCATTTATTTTTCTGTTTATTATTATTGCTTGAGACAAATACCTCACATAATCCACTGGTTAACTTACCATTCACATGCGTACATCGAGCACTTCAAAGAACCACCCTATGACAGAAGTAAACAGAAACGCTATCCTCTTAAAGAACAATGTCTTTTGTGATGCTTTCAAGATTGGTACTTCCTATAAGCGCCGGAGTCCAATTTGGAGTCTGTGATTTTCACCTCAAGGAAGCAGGCAACAGTTAATTCCAGGAGCAAATGAAGAAGACACCGTACGCCCCTGGCATTCGCAATACAAACAAGGGGTTGCGTATGCAAGAAATGTGGACAATAGCAGGGTCCATGAAGATGATGGGATAGAGTTAAGATATGTGAAGTGCAATGCGATTTTATGGACATTTTCACTCACCAATGAAAAAGATGACAACCCCTCTGCTTATCCTGAAGACACAATATGGTACTACAGAATTAAAGCGCGCGCGCTGCATGATGTTACTCACTTATACAGTAGGTCGCGGTAAGCGGTATTGTCAGTAGTCGTTTAATATCTACCATGTTGTGTCGCCAAATCAGTTAATATATTTTGTTCTACTTTTTTTCTTCTAGTGGTGCAAATTGGCTGTCAGTTTTCTTTAATCGAAAACACAGCCCTCTGTTACATTGTTACGGCGTTCCTTCTAAAGTTATGTAAGGCTGTAAATGCTTTTTGGTGTGGTGTGCAATAACTTAATATTACCGCTTTGGCGCCTTCGATGTGCAAACGAACTACGACTAACGCTTCACCTTATTTTTGTTGCGTGGCATTCTTTATTCAAGCAGAGATGCCGTTTTTCTCTGTCACAACGTATTAAGCTATTGAACGGCACTGTTTTGAGGGGAACTTATCTTTTTCCACCCTTTGTTGCTTCCTTTCTTCTTTGGATTACGACGTTGCTGCCGTACAACTCCACTCGCTAGCGCCGTGTGCGTACTAGCTGCAATGCGATGGATGCTTAATGACGTACCATAGAACAGCAGAGCTATTAGTGCTATTTATCTATTATTATTATTATTGTTATTATTGCCATTCCTTTACTGCCTGGCCAACAATGGCCCCTGTTCAACAGCTTTGCACATCAAAGATAATTTGTTGCTTTGACTGGCAAATATATATATATATATATATATATATATATATATATATATATATATATCTGTATTTTGTGTTTTTTCAAAGTCCATTTTAGTTTGTTCTGCTTGCGGGTATTCCGACCTTATCAAAAGGCACGCTAGAAATTTGCAAGTTGCTGATTTCGGCGCAATGATATTACCGTACTGTACTTTGTGGGCCATTCTTTTCGCGTGCTTACTAGGTGATGCTGTGTTTGGTGACCCGTACGCCTTCGGGCCAAAAGTGGTGCGATATGTTGAAAAAAACGATTTTCAAAGAGGGGAAAACAGAACTCTGTGCAAGGCCGTTTGGTTTTTTGCGGAATGGAACTCCACTTTTGGTGCCATTATGAAGCGCATAATGAACTTGAACGAAACTGTTCATGCAACGAAGGCCCATCACGTAAGCAGTGCTGTTTACAATGATATGTCTTCCCTTTCTGCATCGATTCATGGGAAGATAAAGGATGCACTGAGGGGCGTGAGTGTTGCCTTGACTGCGAATCAAGTATTTCGCGCAAGTGTTCTGCGAGACTTTTACACTGCATTTGAATCGGTCCAGGGAATAGTTGCGAATTTTACATTTGGTCACGCAAACGTCATGAAGGGTAACCGAAGGGCGACCGAAGCAGAAGCAACATTCGATTATCTTATGAGTGACTTTAGTTACTGTGAGAACAACTTTAACAGCCCTGATGTTCCTTTAGATGAGGAGGAAAGTGCAGAAGAGAGTTACTTTACATCAGAAGAAGAGGAAGATAGCATAAGCACTGAAAAGCGGGAAGACTGTGCTGAAAAATACAACGGTAATAATGATTTGAAACTTTATTTCCCTGATAATAAAAACAGTTATACGCACCAAAGCTTGATGGAATTGAAGGTCAACAAGAGTATTTTGTGGGAACAGGTTGGTAGAGACACACAGTGTGCTGTTAAGGGGATGAACGTGTCCACACATATATCCAAGAAAAACAGCAAACTTGCCTTCACAGAAAACATGTGGCGTCAGGGACTCATAAATTTGACTGACATCATAGGGAGGAACTGTACAAGGGCCGAGAGTTCTGAAGGGGTGCCCTACCACAACTGGAAGCATGCTACAGACTACGACCAACCATATGCGGAATGAGCGAGGCGTCGGGGAAGAATGCCGTTGGCAATGAATTCAGCGTCATTGACAATTCAACATTCCGTGGCAATATGTTGGGGTACGGTTGTGAAAATATTTCGGAGACGTGTCACAATTTTCCTGATTGCTCGAGGGCCGATGCAAAGCGTGATGATAAATGGGCTTCAATAAGCGCTGCGCTTGGTAAGTTGAAATGTCCTGTAGCCAACACTGCCATAGGGTGGTTGGGCCTGCGTTTTGCCACTGCGCTGGACTTCATGAAGGCACAATTTACCTCGGTGCTAAATAACTTGAGTGAAGCTGAGTCTCAATTAAGAGGGGTAATCCTCAAAGAAGCCGCAATGGCGAAGGAGGACATTTGCAAAAAACGGGAATCGCTTGAAGCTGGGAGATCTAGTATTGATTCATTCAAGAAACAAATTGCTTCGTCAAAATTGCAACTCTCAAAATTTAAAAACGTGTCATCTCAGTTGACTAGTGAAGCCAATGATTTAACGGTACGGAGTTCCATGGCCACAGAAGTAATCGAACAGGTGGAGAAGGTTGTGTTAAGTAAAAAGTTAGCCGGCAATGTTTTGGATACAAACGGTAACGCCCAGATAGCTGCGAAAAATTCATTTCAAGCTGCCAGGGACGCGGCGCTACTGGTCCAGAAGACATCAGATGCAATTCAAAGCCTTCTTAGGGTGTGTGAAAGAGCTGAAGAAAAAGTTAATGAACGTACAATATCACTTACTGAGTCCATCAGAACTATTTCCAGCGCTCTTGATCAAGCCTTTTCCGGGGGCCATGGGAAAAATTTCTCCGAATGTGAAAGTGCTTTCAGCTTATCATCCCCTCCGACACCTATAAGCGGTATTGATGCTCTTCTTTCAGCACTTAATGGGGTGGTGGTCTCTCGTGATTTAGGCGACGTTGATGCCACGTTGGCTGAGTGCAAAAACGAACACTCCAAACTGAGTGATATTCTGGGCAAAGCAAGTGCTGGTGTGGATGCATCAGTTAAAGGCATCACAGAAGCTTCGAAAAGTGCAAGTGCCGCGGTGGACGCCGCAAGAGAGGTTCTTTTGGAAGCATTTAAGGAGCGTGAAAGGGCATTATGTGAGACGGTGGAGCATCTTGTGAATGTAAAAATGTCAGCTTTAAAACTGAGAGAAAGGATGGAACGCATGAAGGCGCGTGCCGTTAGTCACGTGACGCGGTTTTTAAATGCAGAAGTGGCAACTAAAACAGTTGGGCGCGGGAAAAGTGACCCAATTTATTCTGCACAGATAAGTGATAAGCGTAGGCGCATTGAGGTCATCAGCTCTGAAATGGAGAATGTAGCGTCAGCCATTCTCACGGAGGCGGGTGCTGTCACTAAGAAGAGTGAAACCCAAATAGGGGAGATTGCAAGCACTTTTGATAAGGCTGCTCGCGAAATGACGGGTAAGTCGGTTGTGCTTGATGAGCATGTCTGCAAAGCGGGAAACGAGTACACGATTACTGCACAGTTGAGACCTGCACTGGCATCCATTTTGACCCTCATGTCCCTGAACAACCCAACCGACCTGCAGGCAGCGTTGGGGAAGATGCAAAGAGACTTTGAAACCCTGAGGCAACTCCGCAACGAGGCAAAAAAGATCGCGGACGAGGCAGACGTGGCAGCTTTAAGGGCTCAACAAGGCGACAACGTTCCCGCGTGTGTTCCACTGTTTGAGCAGTTGCTTCGCGCATTGAAGTGACAAGGTTTTCCCCACAACGGCCATCGCGCCTAAGGTTGTTTCCCATCCGTAGGTGAACTAGTTTTAAATAATAATGATAATAATAATATGAAAACAAGGTACTACTTTGTGCATACCCATCCTAATGAGAAAACGCCGCCACCACACACCTATTAGCCCCGAGTCCCGTGAAGCACAGGGGAAAACTTTTAAATTAACCCAAGGCTTCAAGTGTTGCGTGAAGCGTGTTCTCCCACCGGGACTCACCCTTCCCACTTCTTGGAAGTATGTATCTTCAAATGGAATGACTTGACTGGTGCTGTTGTCGCGCACCTGCCTTCGATGTATAGTCTGAAGTTTATACGTGCAATGCACAAGTGCACTTTTTTCTTTACATGTATGTTGAACTGGAGGACAATTCACGTTATGTTTGGAACGAAATATGGAAATAAGTAGTAACTAACTGCCTTTAAAGTTTAAGTTTGCATGTCCCACGGTCATATGTACATAACACTTGTCTCATTCTATGCAAGCTTTATATCACTGTGAAAGCTATTAATTAGTTGAAGCCATGTGTGTAATTACTGGGGTTTCTAAACAGCACCATTCTTTTTCCCCCATTATTATTTGCTTTTTGTTATTGACTGTTAGCTTTCGCTTGAGGTGCTGAAGAAGTACTTGAACGCCACCGCACATGCGGCGGCGGTTACGTTGCAAAACGCAGCCACAAAGACGTAAGTATATTCTATCTGCTGTTCGAATGTAAGGGTGGCATAAGTTCTTCGATGCGCTGCGCTGATCGGCGTGCAATCACCGCTGAATGCTGATTAGCGTTGGACTTCATTTTTCAGCTTCGCTTACTGATGGCAAAACAGGAACATTGTGAGCACGCGATGGTGACCTGGCAAAGCGTCTTATAAAGCTTTGGCAACGTCTGAGTGTAACAGTTTTAACTGCTGGTAGGCAAAAATGGAATCGTTTCAAAAGTTTGCTGCGTTGAGTTAAATATGTAAACCTTCTTGCTCATTTATTTGCTTATAACTGTAAGATACCTTGAAAACTGTGGAATGTGATGAAGATAAAGTTTCACTAAAGTTATGTTTCTTTCGCGTTCCCGATAATATACATGACGGCTACTCAACTCTGTGTGCATGAGCACGTAAGGTCTCTACTATGGAATGCAGAAAGTCATGGTGACTGTGTTCACCATGGCGTTATTGGACCACCGTATCACGAGGTCGATATAGTGAAATTCTCTGGTTGAATTCCCATTATGCCAATGCCTCACTTAAAATACTCCTAATAAAGTGTTAGTGTTACAGCGGGTGTTTGCATAGGTGTACTAGATGCTGTAAAAAATGTTATATATTTGTGTCCATTTGTCCGTGTGTGCAAAAATTAATTTCTCTGGCTCTCTTCACCACACAAAGTTCCTTTCTAGAATTAAAACATGTAAGAATGCACGGTTGGCGCCAACCACCTCAACGCGGTGTCAGGGCCCAGTACTCTTTCTAGGAGGAAGCAAAGTTGCTGCACAATGCCCGGTCCGATAGGACTGGGTCGGACAAGAGGCTGATAGCTCCCAGAGAGGAAGTGTGCAGCACCACCGGCACTCTGGGGTGAATGAAGTTGCTCAAATACTTCCCTACACGTGCGAGTGTGCTGCGTTAGATGCGCGGCGGCTCCTGCTGCTTATCAGCGGGGACGTTGAGCGCAACCCTGGTCCTTAAATACGTGGAGCCCAGTGGAACTCTGGGCGTCTCTCCCGTGCGAAGCGGGTGGCCCTGGAGAGGGAGCTCCATGAGGACATGGTTCCGTTTTATCTCTTGCAAGAGACACGCCTGGCGTCGGCGGAGTGTGCCGCGCTTAAAATAGGTGGATACCAGGACGTGGGGCAGGCGAGTACGCCTCACGGGGGCGGGGTATCGATTTTGGTTAGAGAAGGAGTGGGTGTAGAGGTGGGCGTTCTAGAAAAGAAGGTTCCGGAGAGAGCGACAGTGACACATTAGGTTCTCGGCCAATGTGAGTCTCACGATCACATCGGCGCACTTGGCCAGGAAGGCAGATTTTTCCAGCGAGTCGCTGAACACCTTGCTGGGAGCAAGCGGGCCATTGGTAGTAGGAGCGGACGTGAACTCACACCATGTGTTGTGGGATCCGTTGCATCTTAGTGACGACAAGGGAGAGTGCATAATCGACTAGTGCGTGCGGAACGACCTGTCGGTTGCCAATGCCGGATTGGCCACCAGGCGACAACCGGGCACGGCAGCACTATCGTCACCGGACATCACGTTGTGCAGAGATTGCGAGATCTCTAACTGGAAGTCCACGCTTGGCACGGGCAGCGATCACTACCGGATCACGTTCGACGTGCTCGCGGGCGCCAGCCTGGACGTGATTGCTCCCTCCAAACCCGCCCATGCACCGCACGCGTGGCACAAGGCGAGGTGGAACGAGTTAGAAAACTGAGTGACGAGTTCATATTCCGAAGAATGAAGAGGTGTGCCAAGGGCGCGGATGCCCTGAACGAGGCGGTGGCGAGAGGCATCCGAATGGCCGCAAAGAGAGCAGTTCCCAAGGGCAAGGGTGTGGCGCCACCCTTTTGGACACCGGAGCTGACGAAGCTGAACAAGATGGCTCAGGAATGCGAGAACGCAAGGAACAGGGACGTGTTGATTCGCTGGCGGAGGAAGGTGCTTGCTGACACGGCGCTGGGTCGGTGGAAGGAGAATGTGTCGGAGATCTCGACCACGGAGTCGACGAGCTGAACCTGGCGAAGTCGATAAACGCGCCACGGCCGCTGACGTCGCCGGTGCTGGTTGTGGATGGCCATCCGCTGACCAAGTGCCAACAGGCGCAGGCATTGGCCAACATGCACGTGGCCAGGTCAACGAAGGCACCATTTGCACCAGAAATGAAAATACCGGGCACCAGGCACAGCACGTTCCGACCCATCACCGAGACAGAGTTGGGCGTTGTACTGCGTGAGCTGCCCTCCGGCACGGCACCTGGCGACGATGAGATCCGCTTTTAAGCGCTGAGTCAGCTAGGCAGTGTGGCAAAGAAGTGCGTGCTGCGACTGTTTGGGTACAGGAAACCTGGTGCAAAAAGCAAGAGTCCCATGTTTCTCCGCTGCACCTTTGTGCGTTGACATGCGCGGCAGGTGGTGAGGCAACTGGGCATTGAACAGATGAAGTCGACATTTTGTATCGCTCGGTCGTACCCCAAATGTGAAATTACCTAGTGTGTTTTATGGTCTGGTTCGTGGATGGCTGTTGCTATTGTCTCCTGGTGATTTGCCGCGTTGCCGCTGGGAAGGGCTACATTGCGTGTTTGCGACACAACTGTGCGTGTTGTTGCGGCGAGAAGGGTCGCTTACTCAAGGAGTGCGCCACATTTTCCTCGAGAAGAGTCTGTGCATCTGGACGTTGTGCCAATCTATCGCTGACATCACGCAATGGTGGACCGGTGCGTGTTAGCGAAAATGACTGGATGGCGACGTTTTTGCCACCCACGGCGAAGTCTCTCGCTGCCCACTCCTCTCACTGAAGGGCATGAAGTTATATCCGTTGTCCAAGTTTCGTGGTTGAATCTGCTTTTTAGCAGCCCTTGGCTACCAAAAAGACCACTGATTTCGTCTGCTCCCTCAGCTCAACCCTCACCGTTTTGTTTATTTTTCAATTCAGGTAAGAAATGCGACTTCTCCAAAGTGCGTTCCTGTTTTTTGTGTGCTTGGCACTGCTGTTTGATTGTGCCCCTTATTGGCGGCAGCGACACGGTGCAGCTACGTTGAACTCACGGACGGGTGCACAGACGATGTAAACGGCGTTTGGAACCAAAGCAAAAACGACTGGGAACCAGCTATCAA